>CAXKWD010000008.1:129525538-129560089 GCA_964059195.1 Ectobius pallidus
TGTGATATTGTCTTTAAGCTCTTCTAACAGTGCGTGGCTATTATTTATGAGGAAACTTAAAAAATAAGTGTATAGGTCAATTCCCCATACATCAGAAGAACTTAAAACCAATATCCAAGAGAAATGAACTCTATCTGAATTTATGCGTGTGAAAGAAAATCTACTAAAAAGGTGCCAGTGTTGTGTGGATGCAAGAGGAGGACATTTTCAACACCTCTTGTGATGAGATATGTGGTTATTTTCATTGTAATTTTAGCTATAACTATGAGAACCTAAATCATTACACCGTTAGCGGCTTTATTTGCGTAGATATTTCACCCGATCACCCGGGAGTTGTGGCCACTGCGATGCAGAAACCCGCATGAATGGCCAATTCATACAAGAAACGCACTGTATTATCCCAAGATATATGAAGTACTGTTGCTCTCCTGAAAAACTAGTGAAATGCACTTGGAATGTTTGAAATTTCCACTCATCAAATGTAAAAATTAATACTTTACAGTTATTTCCCTTCTTCGGTCTTATTTTTAAGCAAGAATTACACGAGGGATTGGGCATAAGTCATGACAACTATTTATTTCTTTTAATAATGTGGGAACACTTTTCAATTTTTAAATATACAATTGAATGTATGTATAATGCAGATTATGGGTACTATATGTAGGATAGTACAGTAGTATTATTTCTGTCTGACACTGCTCAGAAAGATGCGCCGTAGACAGACGAGTCCACTATAGAAAAATTGTCATGTTAAGGGGTGGTTGTTTATTAGTACACAGGTCTCGGAAGAAGGAACATCTCTTGTTGCGGTGCCTAACAGACAGTGCTTCAGGTGAGTGCAGTTGTGCGCAAGACTTTTGCAACATGCCTCCGATTCATAGTAAACTGGGAGGGAGTAAAGTTATTCATTCGCAGACAAGAGAAGTAGTATATAATGTATATAAATATTTTCGGGATGTGAGGGGTCAGCGTGCATCTGTATATAAAAGGGTTTCAACAGCTACAGGTGTATCCATTAGTACTGTGAAGCGAATCGTGAAAGAGGCCAAAAGTATTGAAGAAGGAGCTTCTAATTCTTTTTCTACCCCTGATAAAGAAAGAATACGTACCTCAAAGAAATCATCTCCTGACAATTTTAACGAAGAAGTAGTCCGACGAACAATTAATAATTTCTATATTGAAGAAAAGCAGAGACCGACTTTAAAAAAAATACACTCAAGACTAAAAGAAAAAATTGACTTTCAGGGTAGCATCTCTACACTCAGGAAAATTATTTTACATATTGGTTTTCGGTGGAGGAAAACAAGAAATAATAGAAAAATTCTTGTGGAACAACAGAGAATAAAGTCCCTCAGATGTGCCTATTTAAGGTCTATTCATCAGTATAGGACTGAAGGGCGTTCAATAGTGTACATGGATGAAACCTACCTTCACACAACACATACTACACCATGTGCCTGGAGTGACGAATCGCTGAGTGGACTCTTCTCGCCAGTTTCGAAAGGACAACGGCTTATTATAATTCACGCTGGAGGAGAGCATGGCTTTGTGCCCAATGCTTATTTGAGATTCATTTCACACAGAAAAACAGGGGACTATCATGGGGACATGGATTTCAATAACTACGAGCAGTGGCTAAAGGAAAGACTAATTCCAAATCTTTCTCCTCACTCAGTCTTGGTTATTGATAATGCCCCTTACCATAACGTGCAGCTGAATAAGCCTCCCACATCGAATTCTCGAAAAGACGTGATGATATCTTGGTTGCAGTCCCACCTTGAAAACGATAATTTTGAGAAACAAAACTTTCATAGTAAGACAAAAGCTGAAATTTATGAACTAATACTGACACTTAAGCCACAACACCGAAGCTACAAAATCGATCATCTTCTCCAGCAACATGGCCACGATGTTTTAAGGCTCCCCCCTTATCACCCTGAGCTCAATCCGATAGAACTCATATGGGCTACTGTAAAAAATTGGGTAGCCGAAAACAATGTGACATTTAAAATGGAAGATGTCATGAAGATTACGGATGAGAAGTTTTCCTCAATATCTGCAGAGGAGTGGAAACGGAGATGCCAGCACGTGAAGAATATTGAACAGGAATATCTGGAAAGGGAGGGACTCCTGGATGCGGCTCAAGAATTGGTCATTCATTTGGGTGGTGATAGTGATGCTTCTAGTGAGAGTGATTCGGATGCTAATAATGTTGGTGGTGATGGTGATGATGATGCTGATAGTAATGGTAAAGGGGAAAGACTCTCAGTCTCTGGTGTCACTCCTATGGAATAATATCCAGTCCTGTAATTGAGCACAGCGGTAACACCACACTTGGTATGTAGAGTAAATATATTAAAGTTCCATACTGTATGTTAGAGTTAAAACATTTAATGTTAGTGTTATAACATTTAATGAATGAGGTAAAAATATCTGCCAGAGCTGTACTTGGATAGGGATTTGTTTGTAAACACAAACGCTGACTAAAGATATATAAGCTACTACTGTCATGATCGGCGGGATGGGAAGGTCTCTGAATTAACCCACACCGCTGGATTCTCTTCTCCTCACTCGCGTTTCGTCGGGGTCAGACAGAAATAATACTACTGTACATGAAGGAAACAGTCACCCATAAACATTAATATACGAATAACACTATAATGTAGCCTACTGCAGTAGTTGGAAGCAAGAAGCACACATACCCACTTCATGGTACATTAAAGTTTGGTACAAATGAGCAATATTCCCCAAAGCTTCCATCAGCGCCTTGTGGTGTTCTCTGGTATTTCTCCCTCGAATACTGATGTAAGAATGGCGTTCACATATTGTCCTATCTATTCTGCACAGTGGCTAACTCACAACTAAATTACCATCGCCTCTATTCATATAACTGTTCACGACAAAATTACCAAATGATGTGTCCATACACTAGAGATGCCACACTCTCCTGTGACATACATCATCTCATGGTACCATCACCTTACTTTGAGGAAAAATGTTGCCATGACTTAAGCTTCAACCCTTGTATACATCATAGACGATCAAGAAGCCTTAAGTGTGTCAGTCTAATGGTGTACCATGGTGCTCACTAATCTTATGTTGGATGGCCACAGACACCCATAAATGCTCGCTATTTCCTATTCCTCTGTTTTTAGAAAGCAGCAATGCTTATACTCATCGCTTGCAGCATGGCACAGGTCAAACTAGTGAAGGAGATGTAGTAGCAATTATTTTAACACTAAGGTGTGTTAATATCTAGTTTGGACATAACAGTGCATGGTCATAAAACATATATTTATATAAAGATGCAAACAATTGGTAATAATGTATATAGTTGTCTACAATAAGAGATATCATGGCTTCATTTCAAGAACATACCTGAAAGAATTTTGCTGCCTGCAGCAAAGCAGAGAGATTATCTTCTGTGACACTTGTCTCTCCACAGTACATGAATTCTATCAAGGATTTCAGCACAGAGAACTGCATATCTTTGAGTACAATCAATGGGTACATGCCAAGCTGACGCTGCAGAATTTGCTGTAACAAAAAATTGGTTCAAAATTCCAGAACTACAGTAAGTCATAAATTATTCTTGAAGCATTGTGTCATATCTACTATAAACTATACTATAGCATCTTCAGATTTAAATAATGTTCTTCTAAATACAGTAGAACGCCAGCAATATAAACGTCTGTCATCAAAACATCCATTATCCGAACAACCTTTTTCATGTATACTTTTATTTATATATTTTAGAGCCTATCAATTAAGGATGATCATATAATATTTACATCGTTACAGAATAGCTACTATCGTTAGGTCTGCAGAAGTTACGACAAATACCTGCTTGTACCCTATCACACTACATTCCTTCACTACATTCAACATGTCTTGGAATTTGGTATAGTATTTCAACCAATTTAACAAGATACTGTTAAATATGAGCTGCAATGGGCTGGAAGTACTAAAGCTGGGTGCAGTGAATGAAGCTGAGGATGGTAGCAACTTGTTCTAATTGCTGGGTTGTAAATTTCTATACAGTACTCATGCATTCTTTTTTAAAACAAATCCGTAAAGCATTACGCAGAAAACTAGAGTGGAGAAAAGAATGATGTGACAGTCCATGCAGAAGCACTTTATGTTCACTTTGAAAGAGGACAAAAGGTCCAATCTCTGGCTAATGCTGTGTAGTTTCCTGTCAAAACCTTTTGTCAAAAGCAAATTTAGACATTTATTTAGGGTATTTTAATATGATACTGCTTCTGTTAAATGACAAATAATTCTGAAGTTGATCCATATAATATATATTACAAAATATTAACATTTGCCAATTCTTAAAGTGTTTTTAAAAAAGTGAACAGCAAAAGGGTACCTATGTACCAGCTTAATAACTGCTAAAGGGTCTAAGTACCAACTTAAACCGTAATGTGAAGTGGCATTAGAAAATATTACATTTGTTCGCAAAGCAGGCAGAAACCAGGAACACATCATTAACGCATGCGCTCTTTCTCCACACGCGTTCACAAAGTGAGAATTTGTGATTCTGATTGTCAATCTTCTGTTCGATGTGTTCTCACAGACAGTTTCTGTACTATAAGAAAAGTTTGCGAGCTCTACCATGAATTGTTATCAGAGACATGCGCAGTAACCTATTTTCACGTGCCTGACTCCTCCCTCCAATAACGTTGCGCCTGATTTATAAGCATAGGCTACTTATGTGTATGAATAATGGAAGATAATTAAAAGTTTCCCAAAATATAGTTTATATTGCGATGCATAATGCATGTATAACAGGTTAAAGGGAAATACATATTCTATTCGCATATCATATCGATTAAACGCAGCAACTATCGATTCCAAATTATTCTAACCGTTCACAAAGTGCAAATCACGGATAAGTTACAGACTAGACATGTGAAGTACAACAAATTCTCAGGCAGTCACCGGATTTGCTTTGCAACAAACCTATTATAATCTTCCAAAATAGTAAAAATGAACATTTTAAAATCATTAAGAATGAGAACATAATACATTCAAAGTTATCCTAAAGACACAAAGAAAGAAAATATGTTGAAAAAGGAAACACTGGTGTTTAGCATCTAGTCTTATCATTGTCTTTCAACTCTAGTCTTTGGCTTTGCATTATTGATCATTTCCAAATGAAAACATCTTGTTTATTCTGGAATGTATGGGAGCAAATTTTCAAGTCCTTCAGTTTTTATGGTAATCTGTAAGCAATAATGTTATTAAATAACCTGTGAGATGGGCATTTTCCCAACTCCCGAATTTCTCATTCGCTTTTTTGAGGCATACAAACTTCTTCACCTCTCTTTCTCCTTATCAAAGCATTCTCCTCCACTTCAAAATATTGTCTAAGTTTTTGTAGGAAGAATACAATATCACACTCAACAAAAACATGTGATGCAATAATCATGCTGTAACAGCAATTGTTATGTGGGAAGAGTTGACAAGATGGTAGGTTATGTGCGCCTGGCACATAGACCCACAGAAAGAGGTGCCGTAGATACTCCCAGCACTATCTCTTTGAATTTATTGTTACTAATGAGGCTTTCCCTGGACCTTGGACCCTTCTGAAATGCATTGGGCTGGGTATATAGATCCATTTAAAATTATCAGCAGAAAAATCATGATTTTTGGCACTTAAGACTCTTATAAAACTAAACACTTCAATTGTCGACTCCATGTGAGCACATTTAAGCAAATTTCCCTCGCAGTCATGGCCACAGCAGTTAAAAAATATAACAACACATTGTCTAAGATTGTTTAGATTCAATTTACTTTAAATAAAATCATAATGTTATTAAATACACTAAAAAATGCGTTTAGTTTCACATGCGTGTGTCTACATCGCAAGTTGCATCAGACTTGTTATGCTAGGCATGGCTTAGTATCTCACTCAGGGTGTCCACCAAGTAATGCTGAAAAAATTCCCGACTTATTCCCTGATTTTCATTGATCGTTTCAGAAATTCCCGACCAAAATATGATTATGAAGCACTTTCAAATAACTGTATAAGAAAAATTATAGGATTATACATACTTTAAATAAGAAGAACTTTTAGTAACAAAAGTAATTGCAAACAATAATTACTTAGGCTATAACAGATACAAAAGTAAGGAACAGTAAAATAAATTAAATATACCTTCATATAGGTCTATTATTGTCTAGAAGTCTTTTTGATCCCATTTATTTTTTCTTCAGCAACTTAATTTTCGTTCATCTAGAGCAGCTGCAGCTTTTTCGGACTCTAAGAGTAGTTTTCTTTTCTTCTCTTCTAGTTCTTATTTTCATCTTTGCAATTTTTCGAAATTTCCCGTATATTTTAACAAATTCATTGACTTTTCCCTGATTTTCCCGACCATATGAAATTCCCGGCCTTTTCCCGACCAGTGGTCACCCTGCTCACTGGTTCTTGTATCAGTGCCGGTATTGATGCTATGAAAGGAATTTTTTTTTTGTCATGGTTCAAAATCTACAATTCTTGCATTATGAACAATTACGACAATTTTGTCAGCTCCAGCTGCTTTGTAGACTTTTCCGGCAGTGCACGATTTGCTAAAAAATTCAATCATTTTCCATCTGACAGCAAAAATTAAATTAATTATTTACAGTAATTAGTAGTGCTTAATTATTTATGTATGTTGTAACCAGTATAGAACTCTGAAAGAAATAGTGCTTAGTATATTTGTACACTCTTCACAAAAAGTAGCCTAATACCAGCTAGGCCTATTAGTAATGATGTAACAAATCACAGTTTTGAAGCAACATCTGATGCAACAATGCCTGAAGATTTTGCTGCTCCATCAATTGCTTAAGCAACCAATTTACGAAAATCAGTTTTTCATTTCAAGTACTACTGAACAATAGTTTGTGTAGTTGCTTCAGTATCTGCATTTTTCAATTCAATTAAGCATTAAAATTTTTACCCCATGGTAGCCTATTATTGTTATCCACATAGCGAATGACGAAACTTAACTCTGATGTGTTTGTTGCTTTGTCTGTCATTAGTAAAAAAAAAAAAAGTAATAATAATAATAATAAAACCTATGTTTTTTATAAAGAATCATACTGGCACACTTAGCCTTCAAAACACGAGGAAAAGTGCTGTCTACATATCATTTTGAGAAAAAACAATATTTGTAACCTTATTCAAGGGTTTTAATATTACATAACGTACCAGTAATGTATTAGGCCTAAATCCTATGCAATGGCTATGCATGGAGAAATGACAGTGCATAAACAATTGCCATTGTTTGAGATAAATATCAGAGTAGGCTTGTTTGATTGCTTAAAATGTAAGTAAAATTTACTATTCCTCTCATCAAATGCCAGATGTAGCCTAATTTCTAGTATATATTCATTAAGGTAAAAATTCATCTAAATCTATATGTATAAAGGAAGAATGGTTTACAATTAGAATCATAAGGGCCCATATAAGGATCACAATTTTGGAGTTAAATGTGTCAAGTGCAAAGTTAGAAGAAAAATTATCTTTTATGATCTAATTTCACTCAAGATGGCATAAGCCACATTTATTTTCTACAGAGCATCGTCCTAGCATCATCAGGAAAAAGAAGTAAAGTCATCTAAATCCAGGCACAAGTAATAACAAATTCAGGTAATCTAGGCTACTGAGGTATTCCAAGTTCCACAGAGTACAATCAGAGTCAATTTATAAAAATGTTTATGCGATGAGAACATTCAAATTTCTTCAAACACTTCTTCAATTAAATCTAATGAGAGATCTGCATTTATGCGATGTAGCGGAGTCTTGTTGGAAAAATTAAAATTAAATCTAACGAGATATCTGCATTACGCGCAGTAGCAGAGTCTTGTTGAAAAAATACAAATTTAATTGAAGAAGTGTTTGAAGATAGGGTAATTAGTAAGGGGTTAGGCCAGTAAAATCTCTAAATATTATGTGATTTTAATTTTTGGGGGAGCTTGAAAAATAAAGCGCACGAGAATAACTCTCATGCTGTGCAATTGAAGAACTGAAAGAGAAGATAAGAAGAGAAATTTAAGCAATTTCACAAGAAGAATTGATGTGTGTGAATGCAAACTTTCTTAAAATATGTTATAAATGTGTGGCAGTAGATTATTCTAACTGTAGGCCTAATTCAGAAATCTGTGCGCTTGAATTGAAGGATTATGTACATGAGCCTTTACCGGCAGACGACTTGCTTCCAGGCCGCCGTTCTTGGCACATCACAAAAATAATGTCTCTGTATAACCTGAAAACTTAAAATGGGTATTTTTTGCATCATTTCATGGCAAGGGTGCTGTAGATGGGATTAGTGCTGTGGTCAAACAACATGTTTGGAACATATGGTACCGGCAGTGCATTCTGAAAAGACTATAGGCCTCATGCAAAATGTTTTCTCAGGTATGCCGTTCTTAAAACCAGTGTGATAAGAGGTGGGAAGGCATCAACACACTGAAAGGCACACACAAGTCACCATATTAAGGTCATTTCACGATATGTGGTTGCATATCAATTTCAATGTGTGTGGCGGCCCGACAGGACATGGTGTGGCGTTGATAGAGTTACGTATAATAACTTGTTTGATGGAGAGTGCGAGCAAGTAACATCATTAAAAAATGAAGCATATAAGAGAATGCAACAGAGAAGCCATATCCGAAAAGCTATAGAAGAATACAGAATATGCAGAAGAGAAGAAAAGAGAATACATAAGAAAAGAAAACGGGAGTATGAGAGGAAAGAATTAGAAGAAACTGAACATTTTAAAGGGATGAATGAAGTAAGAGCTTCCTATCAAAGGCTGAACAAGAGTCGAAAAGATTTCCAGCCTAGAACAGACTTGATTAAAGATAAAAATGGCACAATATTAAGTAGTGAGGAAGCAATACTTGGAAGATGGGTACAACATTTTGATGAACTGCTTACCATCTCTCAATACAAGAAGACTGGAAATAGAAATACCAGCACCCACCTCTGAGGAGGTTGAGTCCGCAATTAAGAAGTTAAAAAACAATAAGACCCTGGGAATGGATTTAATAGTCAGAGCTAATTAAAAACGCAGGGAAAGAATTTGTTAAACATCTCCATGAACTTGTGACCAAGATTTGGGTAGCTGAAGAAATTCCTGATGAAAGGAATGTAGGTATCATCTGCCTAATCCACAAGAAAGGTGACATTATAGTGTGCTCCAACTATAGAGGAATAAGCCTATTATTCATCACATATAGAGGGCTGTCGAGCCAGTGATGATGATGATGATGATGAGATGCCTTGGCCTCAACAGCGACTGAGCCCCACGACCAGTTTTTTACCGTTAGGTTTCCAGTATTGGACTATCACCATGTGACCGATTGCCTGACAATAGAACATCAGCCAGCACATGGAGATTCGTGTGTGACAGCAGCTCTCAGCGCCATTTTAGGTTAATTTTGTGTCTACTTCTTCATGATTTTACTTACCGTACCTTTAGAACCTTGTACAAATATAAGATGCTTATAAATGGAATCTTTGGCCGTTTTCCATGCTTTTAAAATTAAAATATCATGAACAGTATAGTACTATCTTTCCAAGCAAGAATTTCGCTTAGGCAAGTCATTTTCATCTATGAAAACCCACAAATGCTGACTGATACACGCCCACTTTCTTAATTACTGCAACTTATTAAACAATTTCGTACATACCTCAAAGTAAGGGCTGCAAGCTGCCAGAACTGCACGATGCACCCTCAATGTATGTGTGTTGCACATCAGTGTGACATCTACTAGAGTCTGATGTTCCAGAAGCTGACCAAGACGAGTTGCAAGGTGCGAGGGGTGCTCCTCCCACTGCACCATAAATCTTGTACCCCCCATTTTTAGGTTGTGACTTCAATACCTGAAACATATAAATTGTATTAGTATCTTTTTTTCTATTTCCCGACAGACACACATGTAGCATCTGCCTGCCATGATACAACCACAGCTCAACCAAGATGGATCCCTAATACAGGGATCAAAGAATCTGAAACCAGGAGAGAATGCTTTACATGGTTAATTGAATATATTATGTTACATGAATATACAGAACACACGATTTATTATTTATTTGTTGATTTAATACACATTAGCAAGTCCATGACTTATCAGTTCCCACCAAAACGTCGCCACCTCAAACTGCGGTCGGTTTATAAAAGGATTCACAATACGCTTATATTATTTCAAAGGCATGAACACATACACACGTACATAACAAAATAAGGCCACTATACTAACCTATCAAATTAACTATTCAATGCCCTAATTCTTCTTAATATTTACATCCAAAAATTCATGAACAAAACAACGACAATCGCCATTAGCAAGCTCAGCAGAGATTATCGACAGCAACGCTACCTATATGCGCAGTACATGAAAAAACAAATGACGCCTCTTTTCAACGCGCGGGTAAAATAAATACAAGGTTGGCACTAAGTGAACTACATTGCTCATGAGAAAATTGCCTAACAAAATGCAAAAATAAAAAATCATTTGTATGAATGAATTAATAATAAATAATCACATATGTAAACAATGGTTTACTAATAATTCATTGGAATAAATTAATTCTTTCTTCTGCTATTCCTAAAATATCCTAAAGTTTTATTGTGTTCCTGTATTTTTCTTCTCCCATTATTTTTTTTTGAAATTATTGTAAGGTATTATATTCCAACATTTATTGTGGTCAATTTTTTTATATTATAATTGTTCTACCATCTATCTAATATCTTCGCTCTACTACTGTCAGAGAAACACTTTTAAATCACAAATGTATCTTTTCTTACAGATTTGCAGGTTAATGGCCAACTGTTGGAAATGTTCGTTCATGACTTATTAGTTATTTTTTATTTTCATCGTATATAGCAAACAAAAGAAAAAGGGGAAGTCAAATAGGGCCTGAGGTTCACGTATAATTTTATTTAGAGAAAAATAACTAGATACATACTGTATTTGTACAAAATATACTTTTCAATTCCTCTTTCAATGTGTTTTTCCTTTTAAATTTCCTGGGCAAGGTGTGAAAGTGTTGATGGTACCATATGCCTTCCATAACTCTAACCAAATATAATAGAATTAGGTTGGCCTATTAATTACATCTGAATTTACATTCAAATACAGATTATTTCTTACTGAAAGAGTGGATTAGTTTTCAGCAAGAGGCATAGGATACTACACCATCATCATTTTGCTTAAATATTAGTTAGCCTATTGCTGCCTCTAGAAAACAGTGTTCTTTGAAATTAGAATAAATAATTAGACACCATGCTCTATATATGTACAATGCACAATCTCACTTCCTGGCTTTATTTCACAAAATAAATGTGCCTTTTGGGTGTGTACTGGTGTCTTAAATTACAATTCAGTGAAATCTCCGTACGATTATTGATAACATTATTTTAATGTAAATTCTCCTTGGTTTTATAATACTCTTAATAATGATAGATCTCTCCATTATGATCACATCCAGAATTCCTGTAATACACTTTTTCCTTGGTCCCATTTGTTGATGTTTTTCTTGACTGATACTCTAATGTAAAATGTGTTCACTCAAATGAGCAAAAAGTGAGTGGATATAGTGCTTAGTAATGGTGTGTATTAATTTAACGGTAGAGTAAGATGATCATAATTATGCAAAAATTACACAAACTAAATAGATTTAAAAACTTCAATTACGAGAGTGGAGAACATGTTTTGTAAATTCTCAATATAACAATAACACTCTACAATAATCTTTTTTCTGGTCCATGCAAAAACGTTCTATCAAGATTTTACTGTATTGATTTTGTTCCACGCAAGACTTACATGAACTGTGACTTCCTGTACACGTTATTGAAAACAAAATTTTTCCGTCTACACAATCTCTCTGATTTTATTTACCCAACAGATAGTCTCTACTACCGATAGAGGAAATACTGTATCCACCCGGAAATTTCATGGCGTTTGCTGGAAATTCAAGTTTTCTATGTCCAAAACACAATAATTGTGTGAACCTTTATAGATAAGTATAATTCTAAAATGAAAAATATTATACAAAAATGTACTTTGAACTTTTCCAACGGCTGGTAATATAGAATATTTTCCCAGGCTTAGTTGGAGAAATTACGAAATTTCAGAAGTCAATCTGGGGATTCACTGTCAAGAATGACAGGCATACAAATGAAATTTCTCCAACTACCTATATACCGGTACCTGGTTAGAAGAGGGGAAAATATTCTACATATTATGCAAAGTTCATATCTTGCAACAAAGTGTAGGAAATCCACGATTTTGGAGTGTATGAAAATATCCAAGCTGAAGACTAAAAGAGAGCAATTCTGTTTTGATATTACAAATTTTAGATCAGCTCAACAACGTAACAGCCAGTAAGCAGCGAGATATGCTCTGCGACTACCATTCTTGCCCTTCCAAGCCATTAAAAGCAGAAGAAGGATTGTCGCAATAATGAAATTTCCAGCATAGGAAGAGATTCTTTATGGCACATAATGAAACATGTGTTATTTAGTATGCTGCTGCTGCTAAATGTAACTGCTCCTAGCCTAACATAACCTGTCACTGACCTAGAACCTAGCTGGACCACTACTTACCTCATTGCAGCATCTTCGTTACCAGTCCACACATTTCCCAATACTTTGTTACACAAAAAGTCCTAAGGTAACTCCTACCAATATTGATTTTATTCATCATCCTGTATTTAGAATCATATTATCCCATATGAAATAATACACTGGCACTTCGTTTATAACCCACAGACTACTCAATCATCTGCTGAGTTCAGTTGGCACGTAGCAACACCACATAGGAGGAATAGAGAAGTTTGTGATAGCCCAGCTGGGATGGTGATCATTGAATTGTCGAGTTTAGTGCAATTTTGAACAATTGGTTAACTTAGACTGCTGCCGTGTAACAATACTCCGCCTATGAATCAAATTTATTGAACTATTTAAACATCCCTATGATGCAATAGTGACCTCAGCATACACGCTATTAATTAGCCATGAATATTTTTAATTAATTAATTCTTGTTCTAGTCCAGAATTTTGATTTTCATCACTTAAATTATCTTTCCCTATTATTACTCTTTCTACACTAAATCTTACTGTCTTAAAATTTAGTTACTAATTATACCAGGTGTTCCACCATACCGTGTGTCTGTAAAGTCATGGTGCACTTTTGACAAGTCACAGGAAAGCAACAAAAGAAGATAGAAATGTGAAATCTGCACAAAATAAAAGGAAACTCTCCAAGTTTCAGTAGTATGATGTGCAAGTGTGTGCGCACACAGGTGATGATGCAACAACACAAACTGCACAGCAGCCGACTGAGTTTAGTCGCGATGTGGATGGTACAGAGGAAAATTCAGTGTGTTCTGTGTCTTACTAAATTTGAATCCGTGACCAAAGTGCAACGTGAATATCATCGCGTGTACAATGAAGCGCCACCACATAGGAATAGCATTACTCGGTGGGATAAGCAGTTTGTTGAACAAACCCCATTCTGGTAGGCCAACGGTAAGTGACAAGTCTGTAGAGAACACACTGAACTTTCCTCTGTACCGTCCACATCTCGACTGGCATGGGCGTAGGCTGATCCACTGCTGTGCAGTTTGTGATGTTGCGTCATCACCTGTGCGCACACGCTTGCACATCATACTACAGAAACTTGGAGAGTTTTCCTTTTATTTGGTGCAGATTTTACATTTCTTTCTTCTTTTGTTGCTTTCCTGTGACCAATGAAAAGTGCACCATGACTTTACAGATATACGGTATAATAAAAGAAATAGCTATAACTTCAGAACTAATATGAATCTATTGATAAAACCACTTGCTGCAAAGAGTGAAAAGGAGAATTTTTGTTACCTTATGTTCCATAAACCCCCAACATGGCTTCCATTAGTGGCATGGGAAATGTCCAATTGGTATTCTTTCTTGCCAAATCACATCCTGTGGTGTCCTGCGACCTGGTACTTAACAAACCCCTACAGCAAAAAAGATGATGTTAGATCTGGTGATTTTGCAGGCCATGTGATGTACTGTGGTCCTCTTCCGATCCATCTCAGCAAATAAAAGGGAACGATTATTCTGTCATACACGACCCCACACCAAATATTCAATTTAGGAGAATCCCATTGGTGTTCAATTCTCTGATCCCCAGATGCGACAATTCTGTCTGTTGATAAGAATTCTCGTATGAAATGATCTGTACATTCACTCTTCTAAAATTAACAATGGTTTATAACTTCCCAACCTCCTCTTTAAAATGGTACCAACCATAATCTAGTTTTGAAATAGCTATTTCTTTTATTACACTTATAGGCAGAACACAGTATATTTAATAAACCATAACTATTGTGTAATTTTGTCTGTAACATTTTAGTTTTTATGCATCCACTTCTGAATAGTGGTTGGCCTTATGTACACTTAAATAGTGAGAAGTAAAATAAATGTATGAAATTATTAATCCTATTTTGAAGTGCAAGAACAGTAAGTAATGTGTAATTCTATTGATGGCCACCGAATGCACAGTATGGAGATAAAGCTCACCAGACCAGTGTGTTGTAGGTGTCAGATGGAGTGACAAGAAATGTCAATTAGTTATTAAATTTAACTATCTTAGGTACCTTGTGGGGATTTCTGAGAGAAAATGAAAAACATACTAAAATAATTCAATGTTTGAAGAGTGAAGAAAATATGCTGGGAGAAAATCAAACATGTCAATTATCAGATGATAAGGCAAATCCAAAGTAGGTAATACTAGTAATGATGACAAAAATAAAATTTGTTAGTTAAGTAATTGAATAAAATATGAATAGTATTTTGTTAATTTCTAAATAACGGTCATGTTAGACCAATGTTAAATTGGTGTTACTGTTGAAGGAGGGAACCTCTGAAGCATCATTTGTTCCCATAAGTCAATTAGTGGTAACTGGATCTAGGAGCTAATTGTGTTTTAAAAAATCCCTTTAGGCAGGCCTACAGGCGGAGGTAGATTTCGAAGTGCTTTTGGTTTAATTTATTGTCGCTGCATAGCACTCTTCTTCTTTAGCCTTGGCATGGCAAACCTGCAGTAAAGAGGAAGAGCCTACAATCAATTGTTTTGACAACAATAATAGGATATAATATTCTGGGAGGCCGTGCGCAAGATCAGCAATGAATAAAATTAGCAAAGCCGCTAAACAAGACAAAATTATTATATTATATTAATTCTTTCAAGTGTTATTATTTTCAAACATTAAAATCTCGCGTCATATGAGAGCTATCAAGAAACTATTTATTGATTTGTAGAGCACTCATCAAGAGCTTTTCAACGATACCCCACAAGACGTGGTTTCAAAAGTTTCGAATTTTCATCCCCCACCCCCACCCCCACTCGAACCCCCGAATCGTTGGTGTCACTGTGAACTCCATAGGGAGTACTCTAATTTATTCAAACAAAGTTTCCCTCTATACTTCATAGGGGCCGAGATATACATTTTTAAAAATTTCAACCCCCTCCCCCGACCACCCCCTTGGGCCAATTTTGCCCATTAACGAACTTGTCCGAACTATTGGGCCTAGAAATAACATGATAAAATTTGGTTCAAATATCTTCAAAATTACGGCCGCTATCGTGTAAAGATATAAATATATATATATATATATATATATAAATATCACAATTTTTTTTTTTGAACGGGCGGTGGTTTCGTACTTAGGGGAGCATGAAACGTAAAGATATGAAAGAATTTTTCGAAAATCATAAAGTGGTATCCATTGCAATAGGTAGATTTTTCTTTGAAAATCTACCTAAAAATATGTAAGTGTAGTAGTGTCACAAAATCCGGCCCTTTTCCTGTTATTTATGTTTTAAAACAATATTTGCAATTTTAAATTTCACAATACTTCAAAATATTTTTAAACTTCACATTTTCCTCCAACAAACTCCTCAACTGTAATAATAAAATTAATTAGTCTTGGATTATGGAAGGACGACTCACCTAGACTGTGGTAGGTGCTGGATATTCTGGACCTAAAATTAAAATGGTCAACACAAACAGTATTGTACTCCATTCTCATTAACATTGTTTATTAAGAATAAATAATTGTAGCATATTGTAGCACCTACATAATAGGCTCATAAAACCGAAAATACAGCAACAATAATTTTGAAAATTCTTAGATAACCTAACTTTAAACTTGATTTTACTGTTTCCTGTAGTCACAAAGATAATATACTAATTAATAAATATGTACAAGGTTATCTTCAGTCACAACTTAGCCTGAATGCATTATTTTACATATTGATCATATAAAATAAAAACACAGTAACACAAAGTAAAACTTTTTAGTTGCAGTTTTGATATAATTGCAATATAGTTTCAGCACTGTGAATAAAAGAAGACTATTAGTCTTAGCTCCTAAAATGAAGCGATGAGAGAGCTTTTTTTTATATAAATTAATGAACAGAAGGGGAAAACTATATTGTATATATTATATTATATATAACTACTAGACATTGGAAGTTCATATACCAAAAGCTTGAGAATGTTCTATAAAGCATTCATCTGTATTTTCAAACAAAGATGCAGAGCAAATGATGTTAGTACTGGTAAAGATGGTATTATTACCTGTTTAACATTTTGAGATGATAGAGGCCTCTAACCAGAGATGAATCGTTTGGGCCTATTTCCATCCATTCTAAAGTCAGAGTAAGTTAGTTTCATCCAAATATTCATAATTGAAGCTTATCCGCAAACAAGGGTTTATGTTACATTTTGCAAATTTTGAGAAAGCACATTCCAAAGCATGTAAAGTTTCCTACCCTGCTTCTTTATTAAATGATTTTCTCATGCACCCTGCAGCAGGGCCATCGCGTGGGCAGGGTGACCGGGGCGATCGCCCTGGGCGCCGCGACGAGGGGGCGCTTTGGCAACGGCAAAAATAAAACAACAAAATTTGAAATAATATGTTAGATGTACATAACGTATTTTTTAAGAATTTTTAATATTACGTTGTTTGTAATTGTTGAACAAATAAATATTTGACACCAATAACTTTATATTCTCTAAGTTACCCCAAAATAAATATTTGCTCAAAATTGAACAGCTGGATTTGCTTGTATACTGTTAATAATAATAATAATAATCTAATAATAATGCGTGTTTAACCCCATTATGTTTATATGTATTTGATAGTGTCGCGTCACGTCGCTCGCTGTGCGTTTGTGTTTGAATCCTTACAGATAGGTGGAATGTCGGGTGGGTGCACGTGGGATTGAGTTTTTTTTTTTTGGGGGGGGGGGGGGGGCGCCTGACGAAATCTTGCCCCGGGCGCCAAAAAATCACGCGACGGTCCTGCCCTGCAGTAATTCTCATAATCACTACACCATGGCATATAATATACACGATTTTTTGTTATATTTGTGTCTGTTTATTATTGATTTGATTTATAATTAGCATATCGTATTTACTGGAATCTAATGCACCAATGAATCTACTGCGCACCCCAATTTTGAAACTTAAAGCCATAAAAGAGTTTGTGGTGAATGCAATGCACATCATTAGTAGAATATTTTATTTTATTTTATTTTATGTTAGATGTCTTATTTGTCAATTTGTTATTTTAAAAACAATGGATTTGTGAATTCTGATGAATAAAGGTCAGTATAACGCCTGAAGGTGGGGAGTGCAGGATAATAGAGATCTCCACATGGAACCCCGGTGATTGGTGTTGAGCGTCAAAATATGTTAACTTCAACCCATGTTTCTGCATACCAGTAATAGGCCAATGATGAATGTAATGAAGTCAAGAATTACAGCAATGCAATGTTGCATAAGTGTCAAAGTTGCCACTGAACTATGGAATGGGTTTGTATTCTAATCTAATGTGCCATCGAATCTAATGAACACCTCAATTTAAATGCTACAAATGGACAAAAAAATATTAGCATTATATTCGAGTAAATACGGTAATTCTAGGAATAAACTGAGTTTATTCTGCATTCTATACGATCTAAAGAACATAACATCAAATTTTGTCAGTTTTCATGTTTCTAAAACAAAAATATCACACACATCAGCAAAATAAAGACATTAAGTCTTTTTCGATAATCTGTGCAACCCTTTCTTTCCAGTAAAAAGAATAACCAGGACTGTGTTATAACTTCAAGTATTTGATAACCACTACCAATCATTTCTACGTCTGAATCTCTGTCTGTAAGCAGATTCATGCTTCGGGTACCTGAACTTTAGTTGTCTAATAATCACAATACTTAACTAATTCAACACTTCATGATCAAACAGCTATAAAGTTGCAACAGATTTTTATATATGTATGTACATACAACAAATAGCTGATTTTATCATAAAATCATCACTTTCAATTTTCATTTTATGGCTACAGGAATATTTTCCCCCATCTTACTGTTTCTTAGTAGCCACAGAAAATTTTATGAATAGAAAGGAAATTACAATAAACACAGAACTATACTTCAGTTATTTACAAATTCCACTTTACAAGTCGTGAAAAAAAAAAGTCAGACTATACCGACTTGTGATTTAATTTCATTTCTGACATTCTTATTTTACACCTCAATTTCAAGTTGGCACAATCAAAAGTTTTTAATAAATATCTACATGTTATGATTGTGGTAGCAACTAACATGCATTTGGCATTGCAAACCAACTACACAACCTTGCTTTTCACAAATTGACAATTATTATAAGCAATATATCTGATACACTCAGCATCAAGCTACTTAACACCACAAGCTTCAGTAAGTACATTAATTTTCATGAAACAAATAACATGAAAACAACTAATGACACTTAAGATTCAAGAGATTATTTGAATAATCCTAGACTGGAAGGCACAAATGATATTCATGACACAAATATTTTAATAATATTATTAACCTTAATAAAGGCAATGTAACACAATTATTCAAATGATTTTATAAAATAGCAGTGTGTAAGCAGTGTGTAATAAACGGTACCACTGTAAAGAAAAATCTAAGCATACAACCTCTATACACATAAGAACTGGTAATTGCTCTAAAGAGTTTTGGCAGATTTTGAACTTCGAAAACGTTATTTGCCACATTCTAAACTCTATTTGTCTTTACATGAGAGCTTGTTTATGAGTGCTAGCTGGAACAAATTAATGTATTGCCTGCAGTACCCAGAAATAAACTACGGACATTCATCAGCACATATCGCACATTTTTCTTAATATTTTATTTGGATGTTGTATCATGGATACTCTCTTTTACAGGCTTATATCCAGTCTACAACGTGGATTATAACAAATAAATAACAGTAATGCATAAAACAATATTGCACACGAAGCTTTCAAGGCGCCGGTTTATAATTATGGCTTCCTGAATTATCATCCATGTAAAGCTCGAGCTTTTGGCCATCCTTAGATCTGTGCCCTTCATCAAGATATTAGCTAAGGAAGGCCAAAAGATCAAGTTTTATAATGGAACTGATAACTCATGAAGCCGTAATTACAAAGAATGTTATCTCAGCATCCAGTTAATTAATCCAGGTAATCATTTTGGTCTGGGGGTCATGGTTACTTATACTGAAACATGAAAATTTTCAATATGGATCCACAATGTAAAGAATAGAATAATCATACAGATCATTATATGTTGTGTGTCGAACCTATGAGGCTAGCAAAAGCTGACATGTGCATGTGGCAGCCAAACAAGCACCCATGCTCTTGTCATAGGGTAATACAGTAGAATGTCTTCAGTCTCGTTTGCCTCGTTATTGTGTTAGAATGTCTCAGAATTGCAGTAATGAAAGACAAGTTACGTAAGAAAATGGAGAAGGTTTTAATTTTTGTTAAAAGTGGTGTACGAAAAATTTCAGGTGGTTCTACACAGGCAAAAGGAAGATGTCTAGAAAATATTATGACAAATATTTGGATTTTGGATTCTGTGCTTCTTGTAAAGACTGAAGACTGTCTTCAATGTGTGAGATCTGCCTGAAAGTGTTAGTAGCTGAGAGTACGATGCCAATAAACGAGCTGCAATATCAACTGGAAACAGTACACAGGACTTCAGTAATAGGCCCAGAAATTACTTTTCATGCAAGATACTGCTGGTACAAGAAATGATTGAGCAGAAGACTCATTTACGTAAAGAAGCAACAATCGCAGCAAATTGAATTAGGGTATTTTCAAAATTACAGGTACAGGGGCAAAGCATGGAAAATTAGATATCTGAAGGGCGACACAGTCTGAAAAAGTTAGAGAACCCTTGGTGTAATCAATCAGAAGTTATTGTTTTTAAGAATTGAACAGCTGGAAACTTACTTATTCAATTTGTATTAACTTGATTTAGTAAAGTTCTTATTTGTTTGACAAACTGATTACATGAAAATATAATCTTTGAGAAGGATATGTGGAAGTGAATAGTTTTAAAATGACAGCTAATGTTTATGTATTTGTGGAATGTAAAGCAACAAGACTAGGTGTGATATTTTGAGTCTATTATTTTTCGTTTTGGTGTTTATACTGCTTAGATTTATTTTAATATCTCAGGGAAAAAAGTGACATTTCGTGAGAATTTTGCTGTTTTTGAAACAAGCAAGTTTAAATAACAGAATTTTCATTTTCACTTCTTTCCATTAAAAAGCATCATTCTAGAAAATGGATTAAGAACAGAAGCTTAAGATTTTATTGAAAGACATTTGCATACCTTTAGTATGCACAAATTATTATTTACCCATCAAAATCTGTTCTGAAAACAAGGTTCTAATGGCCATGCATGGTTATTTCATTAACCAAATTTCAATATTATCAACCATTAACATCGATATATTTCAATATGTGTTATGATTTTATAATCATTTTAAGGATTACCCTTATACTTTAAAAAGAGAACCTGATACTTGTAAATTAAATGTGGGGGGGGGGGGAACTTTAATAAGAACAAAGAATAATGTTTTTTTAATTTTTTATGCAACATAGTAGAAGTAGTGTGAAATAAAATATTAAACTGAAATAAGGATTTGTAGAAGGTTCTTAATTATTCATGCTTCAGATTGACACTTTATAAATTTTTCATGAGCATTCAGTGCTTAGTTAGTTTATTGGTGCTGATTTTGTAACTGCAGGATAACTTTCGATTCATTTACTTTTGAGACAATTTGCAACTAAATTTCATCCGTTATTAAGGACCTACATTAAGAACTTTAAAAAAATGTATTGGCAACCTACATATATAATTGCTTTTAAAAACATTGTATGTATCAATAAGTCAGTAAAATCAAACCCCTAAACATGACAAGATTTGTCATGGAACTAATATTAATCACTTGAAGAATCAAGAAACACAACTGATATTTCTAAGAATATCTAATATAAATGAAGAGTAGGTCCACTTTTGGTGTTACAAAAGCTTGTATAACATTATTATTCCTTACATTTTTTTCTCTTCCTATGGGTAGTCATCTACATCAGCCAGGCACTAAATACTGGGTGCACAATCCTTAGTGGGACTGGTTTCGTGGCATGCAGCCGGCCGGCGAGTATAGTGCAAGGTTTCAGTGTAAGTTGAACTCTTACGAGAATAGCATGTTAGAATGTATTTGTTACGGAACACAGTGCACTAAATGAAATGGCACAATTCAGGTATTCTATTCCCCAAAGAGTATTCATGTATAATTTATAAGTGCGTACAGAAAATGCACTTGCCATATGGATATTTTTTTCAAGAGGAATTTCCTGATGTTCAAGTTCCTAGTCGAAGTCTGATTCATAGATTAGTAAATAAACTTAGTGAAGTGTGTTCTTGAAGTGGGAAGTGTCCTTGATAAGAAACATAGGCAACCAAGTACAGTATTCACAGAAGAAACTCTAGATAACGTTGGGCATGCTCTGGATATGTCTCCTAGAAAATCAGTTAGATGTCTTTCTTAGCAAATGGGAATTTCCTATGGCTCTGCTGGAACGACCACAAAGTCATTAAAGTTAAAGCCCTACAAAATTACTGTATGCAACAGCTTAAACTTGATGGCCATACATTGGATGAGATTTAGTGAATGGATTTTGAAAAGGGTGCATGATGGAGAAATGGACCCTAATCTAATTGTATTTCAGACGAATCATGGTTCCACCTAAGTGGTATGTTAATTCACAAAACAATCATTATTGAAGTTCTAAAAAGCATAACAGGATACTACAGGGTTGAGAGGCGATGAGCTTACCACCTGCCCCCCTGCCCTCTCTTGGAAAATAAGCGTAACAAAATTAGTATAGGTAATGAAACCTCCACTTGGAGTCCCTATGCCCCATCATAGAGGTTACAGGAACATGTCAGTCAGTCAGTCAGTATCTGAATAACACTATAATTTTCCTGGCAACAAACAGGTTATGAGAAAATGAATTATATACTTGATTATTTTACAGTTGTATAAACCAGCACCAATAATACCTTCCTGGCCATTCACAACCTAACTCTGGATGGATTTGTAGTAAACATGTACCTTCACTACGGGAACTAAGCATATTGCAATACTGCAAAAATGACAGAGCAGTTCAAGGAATTGAATGTGTTATTGTTTCCCAGTCATTTTTGCATGTGCACAAAAACACAAAATATGAGCCATGATAAGAGTTGAAGTACAGTTCAGAGAACTTTGGATGCACCCATTAATCACAGCAAGTGTTTTAATGTTTTATTCAGTTTAGTGACAGGTTTGTTACGCACCAAGAATACATCATGTATCCTAGAAACAGGTAATATCAATGCAACGTCTGGATAATCGAGCAATTAAAAGTAAGAGACGTATATGAGTTGCATCCTTCATAAGCATCAATTTGTATTTGTTATTTTACATCTAAAGTACTGGCTACTCTATACTGATTATAATATAAATTTTGTTTGAAAATATATATTATAATTTAAGGTATTTATGTCCACAAATAAAACAAAAACTATACATATTTACTTCTTTTTAAAAAGCAGGCCGAATATGTACAAAATTAAGACATACAGTGATCCAAAGAGAACAAAACAGAAATTAACTTATTTAATAGATATCCCTTCAGCTTCTACTACTGCCTTCACCCATCTGTCAGTTAACAAATAAAAGTTAGGCATGTTGAGCTGAAGTGAATGTACACATGGCATTTCAACAGGCAACTCATTTTTTGTGTCTTTACGTAAACAAATACTGTACCTGAATATTATTAAATCATATGGTTTCACAAGTGTTTCGGTACAATATGGGTTAGTTTATGTCTCATAGTAGAGCCTGAGATACCGTACATTATGAAAACAACTTGACTGAAAAAGGTGTGAGACCGATTTCTCTGTATCAATATGGATTGAAAAATGCTACCAACACTTACAGGAAAAATAAATAATTCTCTGTATCATACTCCAAAACTTCAAATTCAAGAGCAGTCTTGAAGAATTTCTATGGAATTCTGTGCTCAGACATTTTATTACACATTTTTGTTGTATTAGTGTAACTCAATTGTGTAAGACATGCCAAAACTCACTCCCACAGGCATAGAATTAAGTACCAATCGCCAATAAAGAAAACAAAAAATCAATAAGCAAAAATATTTATTGCAATATTTACAGAGATTCACTGGCTACTTCTCTACATAGTCACTAGCGTTATTGAGGCATTTATCAAACCACTGCACCAACATCTGTATGTTTGTGTCCTAGGACTCTGCCGCCATGAAGTCACTGCTGTCTGTACTTCAGCATCGTTGTGAAAACGTTTTCCTGACAGAAAGTGCTTCATAAGACGGAAGAGATGGAAGTCACTTGGTGCAAAGTTGGGGCTGTAGAGTGGATAGTCGAAGACCTTGCATCCAAACTGAAGCAACTGATTCCATGTGGCATTGGCTGTATGGGGCCGTGCAATGTCATGCAAAAGGATAATGCCTCTTGTTATTAAGTGACTTCCACCTCTTCAGTCTTATGAAGCACTTGCTGGCAGGAAAACGTTTCCACAATGATGCTGAGGTACAGACAGCAGTGATTTCATGGCTCCAGACATTGGGGGGAGAGTTGGTGCAGCAGTATGATAAATGCCTCAATAATGGTGGCAGCTATGTAGAGAAGTAGCTAGTGAATATCTGTAAATATTGCAATAAATATTTTTTGCTTATTGATGTTTTTGTTTTCTTTATCGGCGATCGGAACTTACTTTTTGGATTACCCTCGTAGATGAATACTGTTCATATGCAAAAAAAAAAAAAAATATATATATATAATATACAAAAATATAAAACTATGAGTATTCAGTCTGCATAGGAAAACAATATTAGTTAGCTATCTAAACAAACATGTTAAAATGCGTTTTCAAATGCTAAGTATATTAAATTAAAAAAAAAAAAAAAATACACAAGATACTACGATACGAATCAGACCATAAGATTCAAGATATTAATATCAACGCTAGAAATGCAAAGATTCTTTGGCATTCGAGATAGTAAATACATACAGTACATAGTATACATGGAAGATGACTCTGATGAGATTCTGTGAATATGGATTTCACTACCCTGCATCAGACACAAGATAAACGAAAGATATCATAATTTAAATTTATAGCAATAACACCTAAAAATAAAAGTAGATAAAAATAACTAAAAATTTGACTCAACGAAAGTTGTATTAAGAACAATTCCAAATAAGTCTTCATGTAGAGTCCAACTTGAATTTCTTCATGGCTGTGATGTTTCTAAACATTTTCTTCATTCTTCTTCCTGGATATAACAAAAATAAATTATAAATATAAGGGTAATATGTCGGAACATATTAGTAAAAGAACATATGAATGTATGAACAGAACTTACAAAACATATGACACAGGAAGATTCTCTGTTGCGGATACGTATATACACAAGAAGCGAACACAATGTAAGTAGAACCTCCTGAATCTAAATACTCATATAAGAGCAAGGTATCAAAAAACACATATAAACAAACATAGGTGTGGAAATTTCCATCCCTTCTGCAAATAATCACAGAAGCTGATCTATGCCAAATATATAAATCCAGAATAAATAAAATGGACTTGCTACCAGCAATTCAACAATATTTTTTATTCTTTGCCTAGGCCTTTCAATGTATTTCTACCATCTTCAGAGCATCTTCTTTTGCTGGTTTGGATGCATCAATAATTAAAAACTAAAACTATAATGTCTTATTTCTTGTCACAGTTAAAAAAGTAAAATGTTAAAAGTTTTAATAAAAATTAGCAGTTTTCATTTTCAGCAATTAAACAATTTAAATTTTATAGATGTTTCAGTGCTGATGATTTAGTAACTCTTTTAAACCTTTTAATTTTTATAATTGTGACAAGATATAAGACAACATAGATTTAGCTTTTAATTATTGATGCATTCAAACCAGTAGAAGAAAATGCCCTGAAGATGGCGGAAATATGTTGAAAGCTCTAGGCAAAGAATAATTTTATTCAGAAAGATCTTTCAGCTTCCTCCGTTAAGAGGCTGCCATGAGACAAAGCATACCTTGCAATATACAGCAAACATGGAAATAAACATATACAAGATACATAAAGGAACATAAAAAAGGAACATACCAAACAAAAAACAACAAAAATGCAGTCAAAATCATAGGATAGCCAATTGTTCTTCTGAGGTGCATATTGATGCATTGTTGCTGAAGTCCATATTGATATTGATAAACTGCATATTGATATTCTTGAGTTGCTGGTACAAAGTCCATTTTACTTATTTCATTGATCAAGCTCAACGGTCCTCAATATAAATCCAGAAGCTAACCTAACCAAACAACAGAAAGCAAGGTAGCAATATAGAGATAGACCACTTTGCCTGTGTTTCTCAGCTCTCTAAGTGTGTCTGAAATGACAAAGTATTCTTAAAAAAAAGAAAGCATCCCTTAGTTTATTACAATCACTTTTATACATTGCTAAACCATTGATAACACAATGCAGTATGTGAAAAATGTATTTTTGATAATGGGTATAACTAACAATGGATAAGAAATCGAATGACCAGTTAATAGCAAGTAGGTTCATACTTTTCATTATGAATATGGTGACGGTAACATAACCACTGTGAAATAATATCAATGATGCATTCTGTAGAAATATTCTGTTTAACAGTTACTCAATGGCAATAGACAATTCCTAAGAAAGTTAAAGGAATATGTTCTGTTTTATGAAACCCGGAGATTCACTGCCGTGCTTAAATGAGCCTGCCATTCAACCCTATTCTGTGCTAACTCCATCCAACCATCCCTCACAAATCCTACTTCCCTTAAATCTGTTCTAATATTGTCCTCCTACCTACATCTAGGTCTCCCAACTGGATTTTCCTCTTCGGGCCTCCCAGTCAACATTTTTCAGATATTTCTTTCCTCTCCCATATGAGAGATAAAATAATATACTTTAAATAGTGTTTGTAACAAGAATAATACAATAAGAATAACAATTTGTTATTTCAGGATTTTCACAGCAACCCCAGATAATATTTTGCGATCCTCTGGGGGCTACAACCCACAATTTGTGAAACCTTGCTGCAGTGAATATTTATTTATTTCACTGCCTACAGTAATCTGTGGAATTAGAGAGCCCTCTCACTGAATAGCTTAAAGAGGGGAGTTACTTTCCAAAGACTGATTTATCATAATCAAAATTCTAGGCTGTCAGAAAATTGAGGTCAGATTTTTCAGGAGACTCCTTTCTTCTTTCAATATAATGTAACTGATGAATAGGTACAACATATGAATATACTGTTCTCAGGTTGCTAGCCAAGTGAAAGTAATTTGGAAGACTCCGTTTCAGAGGACCATGCTTCCTCCATCTTAAGGGAAAACTGAAGCAGCGAGTGGAACAAGATGCTGGTATTTATGTTAGTTGATGTGGGAAAGTCAACCAATCAGGAAGCATTGCACAGTTGAGAGCATCGACCAATCAAAAAGCATCGAGAAGTCAGTGCTCTCAAATCAGCAATTGCAATGATTCCTGATTGGTTGACTTTGCATTGCATTGCAAAGTTTTGCTAATTTGAGAGCACTGACTTCTCAATGCTTCCTGATTGGCTGATGCTCTCAACTGTGCAATGCTTCCTGATCGGTTGATTCCCCCACAACAACTAGTATAAATAATAACATCCTTTTCCACTCAACATTTCAGTTTTCCCTGAAGATGGAGGAACCAAGATCCTCTGAAATGATACAGTCTTCCAAATTACTCACCTGGCTAGCAACCCAAAAACAGGATATTCAGATCATGCCACAAAAGTTTCAAGTCATTCAGGTACATGATATATTGTTCTAAGTACCATAATGTTTCAGAAATTTCTTTGGCAGAGAATAGAAAAAAAAAAACACATCAAATGAAACTGTAGGCCTTGATGATTCCTTTTCCTTTCTTGACAGCCTAGAAATGACTTTAGAAATTACTTAGGCAATAGCAGAAAAATTCCATGAACCTGCCTATTAGCTTATAAGAGTAGGAGAAGACACACAGCTCCTGTAGTTTGGAAGCAGCATGCAAACGTAAGAATCATTTCCTTTAGGGGTACAGAGTTCTGGATTTGAATCCGATACCAGCAGGCAATACCTAAACAAAACATTAACACATAATTAGTCTGCAAAAGCAAGTAGAATAAAAGTACACAATCATACATTTTTATTGAAAGGAAAGCAGAGCTATTTTGAAGTAAATGTAATTTACTTTTTTTTTAACAATAGAGCAGCATTTCAATACCTGATACCATTTATTATCAAATGCTTATGTGAAAAAATCTGATGAGAAACATTCATGTGACTTTCGCTACCTTAATTAAAGATCTTATGGCCACATTACAAGAGTGTGCATTTAGTTGTCTGGCTCAATTCACTTTAAGTTTAAATATCAATTTAATACCAATTTAAGTCTTAGCTTATTATGCTTTTCACCACGCCTCTGATAACAGATCATTGGTCTAATAGCCACACTTAGAATTAAGATCTCGATTTTGGCCTGTTAGCAATTTAAATGTTGTTTTGATGGTCTCTAGAATGGCAATGAAATGTATAACAGATGTTAAGAAGAGAAAATTTTGACCCACCTTCACAGATGAGCGAGATAGATCAGAAAACAAATTAAAGCATTGGTGGAAGGTAGAATCAGACTGAAAAATTCAATACCATAGCCGGGATATGAACCAGGATCTTCAGATCTCCATGCAGCCACTCTACCATTGAGCTACCATGTAAGTACTTTAAGGCCTGGGCTTCATAGTAAACCACTAGTAGGTCAAAGAGCAGCGGAATGGAGAGCCGAAGATTCTGGCTCAAATCCCAGCAATGGCATTGAATTTTTCGGCCTGACTCTAAGGTTGTAAAGCTTTATACACCGACCACCTTTACCCCCACGATTGCTCCTGGTACTCATTTCTGTTATAGTCTGAATCGACCCCACGGCCAAAGCGCCACCAGAAGAATTAGGCCAATTGAAAAATCCGAGATTGAAACTGTGATCTGGTTTGTAGCACAGTGCCTCAACTAACTGTGCCATGGTGTACCCTTGTAACAACTTAGTATAGCCAATTCTAGTAATCCATTTGTGGATAATATTATTTATCTCACTTTAGAGTAATTTTGCAATAATCTGTTTGGTTCACTGTATACAAGGCATCTTTGTTACAATGTTTGTTCTTCCAACTGTAAAGAATGCTGAAAGCAAAGCACAGAATTTGTACAAGGTTGCAAAATTTTTCATACAGAAAATGATTTTTTAATTCAATAAGTTCTACAGTTTTGGCCAAATGTGTGCATTTAAGTCTATGGCTCTTTGACAAACTGTACCTACTTTTGAAGAAGGTCCTATTTCTCATCAGACTTGTAATTTTCATTAATGTTAGGTGTAGTCAAAGAAAGGAACAACAGAAATGTTACAAATAGTGTAAACATATTGGCACAGATCAGTGGTTCCCAACCCTTTTCAGCTGGTGACCCACCTTTCCTTATCGGAATACCTCCACGGTCCATCGGTCCATGGTGGAGTAAAAAACCTTATTTGTATCGTATCCCTTCCTTATGTATGTATAATTTACCATCAAATATTGCAAATATAGTCTATATAAGAATATTATAGGAGAAAAATTCCTCCGGCACTGGGACTTGAACCCAGGACCTTTGGCTATTCGCGCCAATGCTCTACCAACTGAGCTAAGCCGGAGCTCAATTCACAGCGCCAGATGGAACTTCTCTCCTCCTGCACATATAAATAATGAATGAGATGAATAATAACTCCTGCACATATAAATAATAATGCCTTAAATAAAGCACGAGTCAACAAATGAAAAAAAGCTAACTTCAAATAACCTAAAGCCAAGATACTAATTATTAAACCTAACTGACTCAAAGTTGATAAAGCAATAATTTTCTTTAAATCAAATTCAAAATTAGCTCCCAAACCTGCTATAAATATTGTCATAGGAGAGAAGTTCCATCTGGCACTGTGAATTGAGCTCCGGCTTAGCTCAGTTGGTAGAGCATTGGCGTGAATAGCCAAAGGTCCTGGGTTCAAGTCCCAGTGCCGGAGGAATTTTTCTCCTATAATATTCTCATGTAGTGTCCAACAGAGACAATAATCTGTGGCTCATGAATGCTTGCATATCTATAGTCTATATAAGCTTATATATGCTTTTCTGAAGATACAGATTGATTATTGATAAACAATTTGTCTTCTGATTTGAAAATGGTTGACGAAATATAAGCATTTTGTAGCAAAACAGTTACTTATTTAACAATAGATATATGTTTGCAATATATGTAACAAGTGGTTTCATACTCACTAACAAGTGTTCCTAGGTGAAGATAAAAACTGATATTATAAAATACACAAAGACAATTTTAATTATTCAGGCAAAATTGCTGTTTTTAAGTAAGAATACTATATTAATGAGATTTCTGGGACTGTTTCGATTGAACTAACACATCAATGTCAGGTTTGAATGAAGATGTTTTTAATCTTAAGTCACTTTCAACATTGAGTTGATTTCTGTATTTTTTTTTTTTAAGAAAAAACCATAGTTGAAAAAGTACATTCACATAAATACTTAGTGGTGAATACCATCAAAAACCTCAATGCAGTTATGGATATTGTTGGATATTCTGTCCTCGTTTCATCTGAAATGTTGTTAAATTTGAGTTGTTTTGATTTTTCTTATCTTTTCTGATGGTTTATTCAATGGTTTCTGATAGCTTTAGGATCGAGTCACACCATTAATTAAGGCAACTCTCTACTTTCCTTTCAATTTCCTTTTACTTTGCATTAGTTGGCGAAATTTACAAGTAAGTTTGACAGAATCACAAGCCATAGCATTTCACACCACCCACATTATTTTGATTTACACAGAAATGTAATTGAAACTACAAATTTATGAACACATGTGTTAGCAACCCAATACCTGCACCACAAATAAATAAATATTAAATTAAAACATGCCGTTAGTAACTACCACAATCCTATGTATACAATATGTACATGTATCATTAATTAATAATTAACATCACTTAAAGTCATCTGAATCACCTCAGCAAAGACAAACAGAAACGGCAATAAATGCTGAATACAACAACTAAATTTTTTTTCAGTTCTAGCATTAAGAGATTTTGGCAATTCTCTTTCATCTGCACAGGAATTTTAGCCAATACTACAATAATTAATTTTTTTTACTATTTGGAAATACTTTACAAAAATTGTTTTATCTCACAGCATTACTGCTATTCTTCATCTGAATATACGACTTATTAATATTACTTACTAATATTATTATTATTTATTATTATTATTAAAACCATGTAACGAGCACCGAATTTGATCGGCTTTCAACATTTTTTATTCATTGAGTACAGCTGCATCAGAAAAAGTTATCACAATACTTTTTCTATTCAGAAAAGGCGTGATCATCTCAGCCTTTATGGTTTCAAATAAAGCCATTAAGAGGTGAAGGAGACTGGTACCTGGTTCGATTTTTATTTCTTTTTATTCAAACCTTTATTAAAGATGAACTGCAACCCTGCAATTCAATAAGCCCACAAGAAAACACCTGAGGACTCATTACTGAACTGTTGGCGGTTCAAACTCGCAGCTTTCATTGTGCATTGTAAAATTAGCTCTGTATAACCAGACTGCCTCCTTCAACCACAGAAAGCATAGATAATGTTTCTTGTAGAGTGAAGTTCAGCAATTTCTTTTTAATTCCCTGATTGATCTCTTATATCAAGATTAGGAAGTAAACTTTAATACTGTACAAATATTTATATGATATAATAACCACTTTTCTCATGTTTACTCCCTTTAAAATCCTTGATACTTACAATAACTGCATATGTACAGCCAGTACTTTTTTAACGTTCTCATCATTAGTTATGGGAAGCATAAGAAACATACATACGCACACGCAAACACATTGACATTGACATTTGTGCAGTACATCACCAACCTGAGCAACCCACAGTTCAATCACACAGGGAATTAATGTAAAAGCATTTACTATTTCTCTTTGAATTGAAGGCATTTCATATTTCTCTCTCGCTCTGTCATTTTGTCCCACACCCAATCTGAGACATAGGAAGTAGTTTCATAGGTAATTATAGTATTAGGGAGGATAATCAGCAAGTGTGACTGTAGACCATAAAACACAGTGTTATTCCAGAGTAAAAACCTCTTTCATACATATTACCGTACAACACATTTATTACTAGAACAAAGTGCAGTTATTGAATTCCAAAACTGATTATCTGGTTGTAACTAGCTAAGCATGAAGGTCGATGTATAGGGAATCAGCTTAATACGTACAGAGAAAATAATCCAACAATGGTTGTACTTGAGCTCAAACTCTCAGAATCTAATGAAAACATGCTTATATTGATCCTAAAAATGTTTATCCGAGTTATTCGTAAGCAAAACTACGGTTTTGTCTGCTAGCATCTTTTGGCATGATATAACTGTAGTATAGCAGTAGTAGCAGCTGGACTCGAGTGACTGAATGTTAGTGGGAAACATGTATATTCTAGGATGACCAGATTTTTTCTGGTCCAACAGAGAAAATAGGCAATTTGGAGAACAGAATTTAGACTAATTCTTAATTGTGTGGAACCGGAAAAATAAATATTCAGACTACCTAATGAACCAATCCCCACTGAATGGTGGACAAAGATATATCCAGTATTAAAATTATAATACAGAGCTGCGTTAATCAAGGTACAAAATCATAAATACCAGTATATTATGTTAGTGTATTTGTTTGTTTCTTCTTTTCTGTCTCTGGTTGAGTGTAAGAGAAGGCCCTAAGGCCTTAACTCTGCCAGATTAAATAAAGATTTATTATTATTATTATTATATTATATAAATTAAAACTCTAATAGTTTTATAAATTACTTATCAAGAATCTGTTCACAAAAAAAGCTTAACACTAAGTTTTTCAAATAAAAATGAGTTAGGTTTACTTTTAAAATAATCTAATGCTCTTAACCCATTTGATATGCATTTAAAGAGGCTGAGTTCGTGCACTGGAAACCCATTTAAATATCCCCAGCGCTAGTAGTTTCGCCCATGTGTTTTAACTTGAATAATATTAGCCAAACATTCTACAATCTATCTCTGATATTTTTCATATAGTTTGATTACTCCTGTATGTATTTCTGTTTTCTGAACTTGAATGAATAGTAGAGGAATGTGGCCTGTCTATCGTCCTCTTTGTTTCAATACGGCTCGTTATCTTTTGTTAGTTTTAAGGTTCTAAAAGAGAGAAGGAAGTTCCTAAGCTGCTTTTACTGGAGTTGAAACATAAACATGAAGAATAGTTCATATAGTTGCAAAGAAACGTACAGTAATGAAAACGAGAATGAGTAAGTTAATAAATAAAACTGAACAAAATATCTCAGAAAGAAGTAAATAAACTAAATATGCATATAAAATGTCAACTGAGTAATATTTATTCAAGACATTATATAATATTTCTTGCTTTCACTCAAATTAACCATAGCCTTGAACCTGTAGATAATATAATTTACAAAACTCACCTAGTATTTTTGAAGGGTATGGTACTTCTGAAAACATTCCTCAGTTGTAGCAATTACTTCATCGTACCGCAATTTGACATACTAGCACTGGGTGGTTCATAATCTTCACCACTGTCATCACAGTTAATGGCAATTTTCCTGCATTGGTGAATGTTAGGTCCAATCTCACTAATTCTGAATCTGATTGTTCACTTTCGCTGTCACTGTTGCACTATTATGTTATCATCACTCCATGATAGTTCACTGCAGTCACTTTTGCACAGAATTTCATTTAGTACGTATTCTGTTTTATCATTAGGAATTTATTTATTCCTGTTTGAAGGCATATTGCATATGAACTGAACTGCCCAATAACACCTAGTATGAGTATAGCTCATATGGAGCTGTTTGGGTTTCCTATCTGTTCTCGAGGCAGACTCATTAAAAGTCTCCAATGGGTTAACTCTGCTCCATATTGAGTTCAAAATGGAGAAAAGTAATTCAGCAAATAAATTACTACCTGGAAGACATTATTTTCGGAGGAGGTGTGGGGGGGGGGGGGGGGGGGAATCAAATTTCAAACTGAAATAAGCAAAAAGGCAATCATCCCCAACTCAGGATTGGTGGAGTGTCAGCCCGGACAGCTGAAGATCCTAGGTTCAAGTCCTAGTGTCAGAGGAATTTATTTCCTAAATATTCTCTTGTGAAGAACTGAATTTTATCCAACTAGTCAGTTTCTACGAAAATGCCTCTGGAGCCAATGACATTGTGAAAGTAGCTGAAAGTTACACTGACAACATACATGGATTAGTTATCACTCTTCGTAAGCTACACCCCACTTATCAAGTAAGAGCCTGAGGAACAGAACCACCCGAATTGAGAAGAAATTATTAGCCACTAAACCAGTGGTATCCCTAGAGAATACCAGCACTACTACTCTAATATGAATTGCGAGCCAACAATACTTCAGTGGAATTTAAATGGATTCTGAACCCAATTTGAATATCTTCAAGTTATTTTAAACTTTAATGACACTAACTTTGTAATGACAACATATTGATTACGTAAATCCATTGTATTTGAGTTATAGTTGCGATATGACTTTTTAGTTAAAGCGACGTTAATATGAATAAATTTTAATATTTGATTTGCCTCTTTAGGGGGGAGGGAAGCTGAAAATTGTACTGTGTATTTTACTCCTAGAATACCATCACCACCACAACCATTATACATTTATATTATACCTCCACAGCATGCAGGATAATCTGTTTAGGAATTTAATGACTACACTTCACATACAGAAATATACTCAAAGCCATTCCTGGGAACAAAGTTTCAGTAAGAGACAATTCCCACAAAGCACAAGAACAAAAGCACATTGTAAGTCATACACTTCCAATTTGCACCACCATCTTCCTACCATCACCACCACAACCATTACACATTTATATTATATATGGATATGTAATAAAATCGAAATACTTTTATACCATTAAAAAAGACAACCTGTATTTTATGCTGGAACCTGTTAACAGT